>CM053790.1:392876051-392881051 GCA_028749045.1 Cupressus sempervirens
CTTGATGATTTTGCAAATATTTGTATGGAGGTTAGAATTTACTAGAAAATAGTAAAAGATAAATATAAAACTTTGGATTTTCTAGATGCTACCCAAGTGATGGAGATTATATAGAAATTTAAGAGCAAACATCCAAAGATCACTTTGGTATAAAGGGGAAGAAAACCCAGAAGCTAGAAATTCAATTTTGATACTTGGAAAAATTTTGGATTTTTTTAACTTGCCACCAAGGTGTGCAAGGTGCACTTTTCATAGAGGTGCACTGACATTTTTGAAGAAGTAAACAGTGCACTAACAATTAACTACCAGTTGCTAATTTAGAGCTTTCCATGCTCTAGAAACACATTCTAATGACAGTTAAACTCCTAGAAATGCCTAGAGAAGGTCAAGCTTCTATTTTTAGAGCCTCTAGTGACTCTCAAATCCTCTTGTAGCTTCCTTCTTATCTACTCTTCTTTCTTTTTTTTAAAACATCTAAAGGCTCATGCACCCATTAATTGATAAAAACAAGGGTGGAGTCCTACTTAGCACCATTTGGAGAGTCAGATTGTATATAATTAGATTTTCTTTATTAATTTTAGAAGCATATGTTTGCATTAATAGATCTCTCACTCTCAACACAAATTAAGGAGATGATTTCTTATAAATACAGGAATGTAATATGTATATGTTATTGGTGCTCTCATTCTAGGTGTAGTTACTCTTTTCGAAGTGTATTATTTTTGTGAATTCTTGTTCATGAATAATAATCGATCCAATGGTTTTTTTGTGTTAATTTTATTGTGCAATCTTCTAGTTCTGGTGTTTTTTTTGTGTTGATGAATTGCACTGACGTGCTGAGTTGGAGAAGAGATCACCCTATTGTTCTTACATAGCTTCTTGTATCATATGAGCACACTTTCTGTGGCCTTACAATTCAATGAGAAGTGAAAAATCTTTCATTTAATACTAAGTTTCCATCGATGATTACATCAATGGATTTAAGGAAGTGTTGGTCCTATTTTCATTGGGTTCCTACCCAATCTTTTCAATGATTTAACTCATAGACATTTTTTTACCATGGTTTATGTCCATTAGGAATTTCCTTTTCAAGTTATTTTCTTTAATCTTTAATTACCTTATCTTCATTATTTGTTTTGATAACACTTGGTTAAATTGGAAATTCATATAGTTGCATTGTTAGATTGCATTCATCATAAAACAAAAAATACCAAAAATATATATATTTTGATACTTTTTGAAATAGCAAGAAGATTGAACATCTTATCCAAAATTGTTTAGAATCAACAAAGGCCTCCTATGAACAAACACATTTATCTTCAATTGAGCGGACTTCAATAGGTCACAAGATCGCCCAAAACCTTGTGGTTGACCATTTTCTTAGCTTTTCAAGAGAGAAATTTGAAAGGATTCCTACCATTAAACATCGTGCAAAATGATAGCTCAACACTTGTTATAATTCATTTTGAGAGTTCTCTTAGACATTGGCATTCATTCTCTTGTCTCAAAGAACCTCCCATTGCATGGTTTACTAGCAATGGTTGTGTCTCAAAGACTTAGTTGAAAGCTATTTGCATTGCTCTAAACATATCCTTGCACTCCATGGATAGGGAACTCTAACCTAGCATTCAAGGAATCCAATCTCATAGAATCACTTGGGTTGAAGGTTTTAGAGTGTGACACATTTATAGTGTACAAGATTGCACTACACCCTTAATGTACTAGTTTGCCCCTAATAGATTGTTGAAAGATTTTTGGGTTTTGTCTATGTTTCATATTTTAGGCTATATCTTAGGTTATAGTATCTTCCTACATCATTTGATAATATATTTTCAAGTTTTTTTTTCTAAAAGGTATTATCCTCTCCCTTCTATTTCCATACTTTCCATTTCAACATTACTTTCATTACAAATATCTTTACCTAAATTCCCTTAAGGTGGGAGTGAGAGGGAATTAAATTTGAGTCATTTATTCCTCTATCTATTAGGCTTAACATTGATTATCCTTGTCTGAATCAAACCTAATCAAAAGGGGCGGATCTTGGTATTTCCCCTTCTCATTTATGTAGGGTAGGATTACTTGCACTTTCCTACGATACACTTGCTTACATTTTTATTTGGAAATTTTTTTAAATGTATGGGCACTAAGGGATTCAATGTGATATCTAGATTCAACCATGAAAACCTCTTTTTTTAACCTCATGAGTTTAGTGCTACTTTTTTCACTAGAACCATAAGGTGAGGAGGACTAATTTTCAGCCCTTTTCCTATTTGTGTCAACTTGAGAGTGACTAGCTTCATTGATAGAGCCTAGTGGGGAGGCATGTTACATAGTAATGAAAAACACATTAACATAGGGGGCACATTTCATGGTATAAATTGTAAAACCTAAACATGAGGCCCTAGTGTAGAATGATATTTTCCTTTCCCTTATGAATTGCCTCAAAATTAGTCTCAATTGAGTGAAGCAAAAAGAATGAAATGGAAGTGAGGTCTTTATTGTGAAAATGATTGAGAAAATGGAGATGATAGAAGTAGAAGACAATTAACTTAACTTATAGGGTGAAATACTTCATGGTAATGTGGTAAACTTGGGGCCAGATACCTAGAAGGTCCTCCTTGCTAAACCCTTCTTGCCTCTCAATAGGTTCTTGATTAGGAAACCTAAATATCTAGTTGAGGGTATTATAGCCTATCATTTTACTCATTTTTTTTACATTTATGCCCTTCTATGGAGAGTCTCTTAGTATTTACAATGACTTCTTCATTTATTTTAAAGGTAATGCCTTGTAAAATAATTCTTCTCTTAGACCAAGAAGAGAGAATTTGTTTGGAAATAATTATGTCATGCCCACCAATCATGCACTCCATGAATGGAAATATTTCTCATTCTTCATCGATAAACATCACCTTTGGACTATTCTTGAAGGTGTCATCAATTTTGTTAGGCTCAATACAAATCTTGGCTCCATCCATGATCACATAATGGAAGCACAATTGAAATTGCCTGTAGATGAAAGTAGCAATTTGTAAATAATAAAGCCCAAAATTGTCATTTTATGGTTGTTGTAATCACCACTTTTTCTGCATCTGGGAAATTGCCACCTCACTATATGTCCCATCTGATTATACATGTGAAATTTCAAAATTTGGGTTGTTTTTGGTATGCACCCCAATTTTCTTATAAATTTTAGCCTTGGGAATGATACCATAATAAATATCTATGTAATGCCAACACTTAGCATAGCTTTTCATAATTAAATACTATTGATATAAATTGATGAAGCATCATTTCCATAAACACTCCAAGTCATCATTAAATCATCCTGAATGTCACCATAATGAGTAATCATCATTAAAATGATGCAAAAAATATAATATAGTTATTAGTACCCTTATTCAAATACCACTTAATCATTTTATTAGTGGTCTACATGGTTAACATTTTTGGCCTTGCATTCTTCTTTCCTTAAAAGGATTTGAGTATCCTTTGGTAGTTGATTTTCCACCATCTAATATTTCAAACCTTCAATGTATAACCCAAAAAAAGTTATTGAGTCAATAGCAACATTACCATCCTGGTATCCTATTGTGAAACTTTGGAAGTAGTTTAGAAGGTTGATAGAGTCTTTGAGGATTGCATTAACTTTCCAACCCCTACCCCCCCTTCCTTTGATAATATCCACAATAACTTTTGAGTCTTATTCCACCTCAATCCTAGTAGCTCCTATGGAGTTGGAAAAGTTCAACCCCCAGAGCAGGGCCATGCCTTTAGTATGGTTGACCATATGATTCTTTAGAGGTTCAACATAAGAAACTATGAATTTGATAAGTAGAAGATATTTTTACAAGTCAAATTGTGATATTGCTATCAGAATTTAACTGTGTAGTTTTTGAGTCAAACTCATTGACCTGTGCTTCATGAGTAGTGATTCAACATGAATCCATATCTCATGAGAATAAATAGAACTATTAGGACTCATTGGATCTAGGTGATGCTCATAGAGGTGAAGCATCAGGACTTCCAATGAGGTCCCCATTCTAGTACTACTCCATCTTGAGTGCACTTAACTACAGAGTTTCCTCCATGCAGGTTAAACTCACTCTACTTACAACACCATTTGCAAAACCTTCACCAAATTTTGCAAATAGAATTGCAACCAGAGTGGGATTTACCATGGAGGACACTCTTTAGTTAAGCATGCTCAAGCTGGAGTAGTATTGGGATGGGTGACCTCTCAGGAAGTTTCAGTGCTTCACCTCTATGAGCCTCACCTAGATCCAATGAGTGTTAAGTATTCCATTTATTCTTGTGAGAGATGATTTTTTCTTGAATCACTACTCATGAAGCATGGCTCAATGAGTTTGACTCAAAAACTACATAGTTAAATCTTGATAGCAATATCACAACCATGAGTTTCCCTTGGCAGTCCCTAAGAATACCTCCTCCCGTCTGCATATCACTTTTGGCCACTCCATAAAAGTTGAGTTTGTACCATCCTAGAGGTGGTAGAGACCATATGATAGTGGCTCTTTCCAATATTTTGGTGTTGTCAAACTATTGAATCCCTATAGGAAGTTCCAATCTTTAGAAATTCCTTGGTCCAAAGGTGAGGGGGTGAGTCTAGACATTTCCAGTTACAAGTCACAATATTTTCTATCAATAGGTGAAGCCCCAAGTGGAGAGAGGTGTGCTCATGTCAACAATACTTTTGCACACACTTTTTGAGAACTTCTTAATATGGTGCTTATATAGTAAATAAATTCCAAATTGGTTAGCATTATTTTGATCTACAAAATTCAAAGACATTTTCAGTGTGTAAACAACAATATAGTAATCCTCAATCAATTTATGATACAAGTGTCTCTATTTAGATTAGTTTTTCATAGTAGAAGACACTTAGCACATGTAGAATCTAGAGAGATAAATGTGGATTTTCTTCAACAATATTAGCTTCATCCTCTTCTCCAAATCTTAGGCTCAGAAAACAAAAAGCTAGT